>OY757020.1:57874966-57893975 GCA_963580285.1 Lucinisca nassula
ATGGTGACTTAGGGCTGTTCCAGCTAAAGAAATAAGGGTGACCCGGACGGCAGTTAATAGATCTTCTACACTAGATCGTCATCACTCTTAATTGTTCTTCTACACATGGCTATCGGAAGGGAAAAATCGCTTCTATGCTAGGCTGGTCAAGGGAGCATATTGGGGCAGGTTATTTTGAGTAAAATAGTTTGGATTATTTCCCTTGGCTGGTTTCAGCTGGTTTCCTCGTTTATTGGAAATTTTACTATACCAATACTCTGTAAAGCCGAGCACCAGCACAAATATTGATCTTATATCCGTTTCCAACATGGCTGTTTCCTGTTAAATCATGAAATAATGTAGATCGTTTTTTTTTTTATGAATTTAACGGCTGTCTGGTGAGTATTTTAAAAAGAAAATGAATTGCAGGTGTTTTAGATACCACAGGCTTGATATTCAGTTCACAACCAAGCTGAACTAGCGGAGAATTCGAAGTGAGAGCTGTTTGTAATTAGTTTTCGTGGTCCCATTTAGTGGTTATACTCGCCTGTCACGCGGGAGACCGGGGTTCGATTCCCCGCAGGGGAGCTTTCTTTAACCTACCTGAGAGTATTTACTAAGAGTGAGTACTAAGAAGACAACATACCTGAGAGATACTTTGACCAAAGCGTCAACAACAACAAACAGTGCTGCATGCAACTGTGTGCCGGTTGGTGGGAGGGGTGGCCTGGGTAATATGGGTGGAGGCGAGATGAGAGAAAAAAAATGATGCTTAATAAAAAATCTACCCTGTCCATTTTTTTTCAAAGTTTTCTTTGAGCTATTGTCTTAGGATTGTCTTAGGACGTATCCCCAGTAAACAATTCTGATTCTATTTGTTTGTTAAATTGTTTGCTTGTTTTCCAATACTGAGACACCCTCAGTTTTGAGGATTATGCGCAGGGGCACTTATGAGGTGCACCGGGACTGAACCCGGCCGGTCCCTTTATCCTGACACCAAGGAACCAGTCGTAATGCTAACCCCTAAACTCTGAGCGCCAAGGGGGGCAGCCATTACTACCAATTTTGTAAGTCTTTGGTTTGACTCGGTTGTGGGTTCGGCGGGGTATCGACCCCACAGGTTCGGTGGGGTATCGAGCCCACAACCTTCCGATCCGCAGGCGGACGCTCTACCACTGAGCTATTTATTTGGACTTAGTACAGTTTGCAAGGGAAAAACATTTGTCTACCATAACGGACATTAATTTTGCCCGTTCAAATACATGTACATTTGTAAAATCTTAAGTTAAAAAATGAAAATTTTCATGGGAAAAATCTTTTTATTATTTCATTTCAAAACATTGATTGTGGGTACATGTTAGAACCGCCTCGAGTCAAGTCGGTTCTAACACATACCCACAATCTATGTTTTATAGCAGACATTTTACATTATGTTGTAACTTGTATGTAATTTTTATCTTTATGCTGTACCATAATTATACCCCCCTGATTTCGTATCCCGAAGAGGGGTATATAGTTTTCTTTGGTTCCGTCCGTCCGTGATTCCATCCGTTAACCCCAAGTTTTATAACACATTTTTATAACCAAGTTTTGTACACTTTTTTTAAGACATCACTATTTCCTAACATTATCAATGTTTTCATTCATCTTTGGTTTAATGATATAGTGCGCGCAAATTGACCTGATACTCGCAAACTCTATTTGCATAATTTCACACCAAACTGAATACATATATTTATCTTCGCCGTTTTCCGAAGAGGTCGATTTTTTTATCATATGAACCAGCGCATGACAAATCCTGTAATTAGACCGGTGCAATCAGATTAGACTCGAATCAAGCTCGGCACCCATCCACCATGACAAGATCTTTCGCCGATGTCTCTCTGCATAGATTATAGCTTATAGTAGGTTCATGCGATCAGCGAAGACTCTGATCAGACTGCGCGAATGCGCAGTTCTGATCTGAGTCTTTGCTAGTTGCCCAAGCCTTCTGGTAGGTTTTGACATGCGCTTGCTCATTTATAGACATAGCGGTCAGTAAATGGATCGCGATTCACGAGCTGCCGAAGAGTCACGAGAAGATTTTGCAACCCGGCGTATTTGGCCGTAGCATTGAATAATTTATTCTTTGCATAAAGGTCAGTCTCAGGTCAAATTGCTCGCACTATACATATTGGTCCAAAATTTTATGCAGCACCATCCCTCCCCACCCACCCCAGGTCATGTCAAGGTCAAGGTCTAAGACTTTGAATTTTTTTCATATAATTTTATTTTTAAGAACTCATTGATTTTATGATTAATTTATAATGGAGAAATATTTTGCATGATATATAAGTTACATGTGCCCTGAAGATTGACCTCAAAATGAATATAGGTCAGAGTGACCTATGTTTCATGGTCCAGTGATTTTGCCTTATATCTTAAGGACTTTTTGACGGAGAAATGCCATAGCTGGGATACAAGTTTCATGTGACCCGATGTTTGACCTCAAAATGTAATTAGGTCACCGTGTCCTATATTTCATGGTCCAGTGATTTTGCCCTTTATCTCTGATACTATATGATGGAGAAACATCACACTTGGGATATTATTTCCATGTGACCCAATGTTTTGCCTCAAAATGTAATAAGGCCACTGTGATCTTCATTTCATGGTCCAGTGATATTACCCTATATCTCTGGTACTATATGATGGACAAATTTCATACCTGGGATATTAGTTCCATTTGACCAAATGTTTGACCACAAAATGTAATGTGGTCTTTGTGACCCACATTTCATGGTCCAGTGATTTTGCCTTGTATCTCTGGTATTGCATGATGGAGAAGTGTCATACCTGGGATATTAGTTTCATGTGCCCGATGATCGACTTTAAATATATCAAGGTCACTGTGACCTAAAACCGGCCCCGATAGCTCAGTAGGTAGAGTGTCCGCTACGGGGAACGGGAGGTCACGGGTTTGATCCCGGGCCGCGACATACCAAAGTCGTTAAAAATGGTACTAGCTGCTCCTCGCTTGGCACTCAGATTTACGGGGTAGAGCTAGGACTGGTCGACCCAGTGTCAGGATAATGTGACTGGGTGTGGTATCATGTAATGTGTCTGGGACATGATACTTCAGTGAGACAGCACTATAAAAGTGAGCATTGAGCTCCCTGTCGCAACCAGATACCGTCGTGATATGACTGAAAAATTGTTGAAAGCAACGTTAAACCCAAATTCACACACACACACTGTGACCTATATTTCATGGTCAAGCGATTTTGATTTGTATCTATGGTACTAATTGATAGAGAAATGCCATACCTTGAATATAAGGTTCATGTGACCAGATGTTTGACCTCAAAATGGAATTAGGTCACTGTGACCTATATTTCATGGTCAAGTGATTTTGTACTATATCTCCGATACTATATGATGGAGAAAGGTCATACTTGGGATATTACTTCCATGTGACCCAATGTTTGACCTCAAAATGTAATCAGGTCACTGTGACCTACATTTCATGGTCCTGTGATTTTATCCTTTATCTCTGGTACTATATGATAGCCAAACATCATACCTGGGATAATAGTTCCATTTGGCCCAATGTTTGACCACAAAATATAAGTCGTTCACTGTGACCTACATTTTATGGTCCAGTGATTTTTGCCTTAAGTCACTTGGACTGTCTAATGGAGATATGTCAAACCTTGGATTTTGGTTGCAATTGACCTGATGTTTCACCTAATCAGGCTTTTAGATTGAACATGGGTGATCATTATTTTATTGATGGCACCAGCCCAGGGGTATTCGTCACCTCTGGGCACTTTTTCTAGTTCCTCTAAAATTCCGGACACCAAAAGTAGTTACTGTAATTGTCTTAAAATTTGATTACAACAATTTACTATTCAAAATTGTGTCCAAAGCTGAGGATTGAATTGCAAACAGTGAAGACCCTGATCAGACTGCTCCTCTAGAAGCAGTCTGATCTGGGTTTGCATTGTTTGCACATGGCGGACTGTCTGAAAAGTTAGGTTCATTACAGTATGTAATTTTTATATAAATAAACTAATAAATTATAATAATAATAGAATTAGAAAACAATATATACCCCTGCAAACCCCACTTTTTCATACCAAAAGTGAGGGTTTGCAGGGGTATTCATTGCATAGGTTTGTTATCTTGGTGAAAAGGAAAATGTGTGCAGGAAATGTTAACAGTTCATCCCCCTCCCCTCCCCTAAAAACACCAACAAGCAGCATAAGGCGATCCCTTGACCCTGGCCAAGAATTTACAGAAATTCAAGGCAGTTTTCTTTTAATCATAGATCTGTCCCTGGTAATTAGTCCATTTTGGTTTATACCAGGGTTCTCAAAAAGAATTTTAGTAACCT
This sequence comes from Lucinisca nassula, assembly GCA_963580285.1. Lineage (NCBI taxonomy): Eukaryota > Metazoa > Mollusca > Bivalvia > Lucinida > Lucinidae > Lucinisca > Lucinisca nassula. The sequence continues at coordinate 57,879,321 of OY757020.1, forward strand.
ATCCAACTGGAGTACAAAGTGCATTTAGTTATAGTCAGTTCAGTCTGTCCATCTTCTTGTCTGTTAACACCTTTTACTGAGCTATTGAAGAGAATCAATTGGTATTTGGTAAGTGATCAGCTAGGAGGGCTCACTTCCATCATGTATCAAGAGTGCTCTGAAAATCTAGAACACCAGAAGAGGTCGAAATCTATAACACTTTGATAAAAATGAAAAAATATTTCTTAGTTTTTCATTGTTTTTGTTTTTAATACTTTGATAGTTATTTCAATGTGACAGAATGATTCATTTGGGATCTACATCTTGTTCAGTGACCTATATTTCATGATTCATTGATTTTGCCTTGTATCTTAAACACTGACCGAGGAATGACATGCTTGGGTTATTAGTTCCATGTCAACCAGTGATTGACCTGGTTGATACATCTAGGTCAATGACCTTTATTTCATGGTTCAATGATTTTGCCATGTACACCACAACCTCTTTATAACACAGTTCATTATAACACGGTTTTGGATATAACATGGTTTAAAGATGAACCCCAAAAAATGTATAGATTATATAGAAAATTGTCATTTTTCTATATAATCTATACATTTTTTACCATAAATGGTCATTTTATGCTCCTGTCAAGGCAGGCAGGAGTGGGGCATATAGCGCTGCGCCGTGATGTTACGTGCGTATGTCACGTTTGTAACCACCTCGGGCTGAAATCACGAGCTAAAAACACGAGGTGAAATGTTGAGCTCACATGTCTGAGCCATAACTCCTAAGGCCATCCTTAAAAAATGTATGTTTGATCATTTGTGAGGTGGGTAGGAAGGTAGGTCTTTTTTTTTTTTTAGATCTGAAAAGATATTTGACCCTTAAAGCACCAAACAACAACTGGAAACAACAATTTTAAATACTTATGTTTTGATTTTTCAGAGAAAATTAGGCTTGAAATATCATTTGAATGGTATGCTAGGTAGACCATTCAAATGAAATGTCAAGCCTGATTTTCTCTGAAAAAGAAATAAAACAGAAAAAAAAACAAGAATGTCATCTTGAAATTTAACTTAGTGTGTGTTTGAGTTTAATCAGGATTCATAAAAAAAATCTTTTCCTCAGAATGGCAATAAAATGTTTTGGGTAGGGGCCATTTTAGTGGGTAGGTAGGAGCACAGCAAACCAAGATTTTTTTAAGGATGGCCTAAACCGTTCGGAATAATTATATTCATGAAACTTTACATGTGCATGCATGGCATTGAGTCAATAGGATAATGTCATGAACAAGGATGACAACTCTTGTTTCAATGCTTTAGTTTTCGGGCCAGCTGTAAAATTAATGGAGCGTGGAACCAATAATGGACGCAGCCAAATAAAAGGCATTTCGGCAAGCAATGCATGCATATAGTTTATGGGTGGCATTCTGAACCGTTTCCTAGATATAAAGCATATTACCATTTATGAGCATGATGGCCATCTTGGTCATCAGGTCATGTGGCCTGGACAAAAAAGGGCCCTGCACTAAATATGCCTTATCAATATGAGCAACAATATTGAATGGTTTGATAGTAGTATTCTGAGCCATTTGTTTGTTTGATATGAGGTTTAACGTCCCCGTCAACACAATTTAGGTCATTTTGGAGACGTTGCTCCCAATTGTGTGGGACTTTTACCCGACATTGAGATGAAATGCCATCTCAATCCCTGCCACCCAATAAAGCCAATAAGGTTTATATTCATGGACGGGCCAACTCTCAGCAGTTTCCCTGGGCAGGCTTAGACCTTCTAAGCAGATTACCAGTACTCGTGTGTGGTCGGTGTCAACTCTGTATGGAAGCATCTTGCAGCCCATCTATTTCTCAAAGCCCCGATGGGCGGGGGCCTTTGTATAATCAGTGATCGCAATTAGGATTTTAAGTCACTAGCCTGGATCCTTATATGTTTAATTAAAGCTATAAAATTAACAACTAGCCACATCATTAAAATAATAGTAAAATCTGAAAAGTTTTACTAGCCAACAGGCTTGTGGCTAGTGTCGGGGCGTCGGACCAGTGCTAATTTCGATCACTGTATAATGCATTTTCACTTTTCCCCATACAAATGGCTATAGATGTGACCAAATTTGACCTTGGTATACAATAGGTCAAGGTCTTCCCAGTGTCACCATTTTAGCAATTTATGATGGGCCCAGAAGCTATGTACCAAGTTTAGTGGAAAGTGGTCCAGGAGAAGATTTTTGAAGTATTTTTGCCATATATTGGCATGGCGGCCATCTTGGTCATGAGACCTGGACCCATTAGCAAACTTTTGTTCCCCATCCCAAGGATACTCCACGTTAGACTTGATTTCAATCCCCTCAGTTGTTCCAGAGGAAAAGATGTTTGAAAATGTGGACACACACACCCATGCACGCACACACACAACTTGTTCTATAAGCTAGATATCTACTGGTTTATACTAGATATCCAGTATTTTAAACTAAATAGCAAGTACATGTATTATCATTATAGATATCCAGTACTTTAAGCCATAGACATGTATAAATTTACAAATAATCCATAAATTCATACACATACAGGTCTGTTAATGAATACATTCATATGATATATGTGCATATGGGCCTTGCTCATAAATTTACAACCTGATATTTCATATTCACAACATATGTCTATATATAGATGGAATGTGCTTATTTTTATAGACAATCTGTAAAATTAAAATCTTAGACCTGTATATTTTGACTTTACGAATTTGCTCTGAATTTTTTTTTTCTTTTTGTTTTTCAGAAATTTTACCATGGCTCAATGGACAGTCAGTGAGGTGGGAAAATATTTACAAGAAAATGGCCTGGGAGACCTTGCGGCATCTTTTAAAGGTAAATTCCACAGTTATTGTTTTTGTTGCACCTCTTTTAATTGCAAGTTGCAATATAGGAATCAAAATTTCCATCCTTCAAGTTTATTTCTGAAGAACTACAAGGGCTAGTAGAGTGTTGATACTTAGTATTTATTGCAGCTAGGGATGATCATCCACTTTTGAGTATCCATATTTGACCTTGACCTATATTTCACATTTCACTGACTTCGTTATTTTTAAGTTCATTTCTTAAAGGGAAAGGACCACAAAATATAATATTCACTTCAAAAGATTGGTTTTGCAGAGACGAGCATTTTGATACCAGTTTTAGGAAAATCGGTTGAGTGGTTTAGAAGTTATGACTATTTGAATATTTCACACAAAGTCTGGCAATGTGAGTCCAGAACAAGGCTGTGAGTAAATGACGTCATAAACTCACAATTGGAAAAACTTTAATAACAGCTATCCGTGCAACATATAATCCAAAAATTGTCAAAATGCATTCCATTTATTGAATGCAATTATGGGATAACTGTCATTTGGGGAGGTATAAGATGTTTTACGGTCGCAAATTCAGTTTTACGGCGACACGTTCGTGGAGCCGTAAAACGTTATTTGCGACTGTAAAACCGCTGATATACCTCCGCAAATGACAATTTTAAATACAGTTATGGTGGCCCCAGTAGATATCAAGTGTGAAATGTTCAAATGGTCATAACTTCTAAACCGCTCAACCGATTTTCATAAAATGTGTACCAAAATGCTCGTCTCTGCAAGACCAATCGTTTGAAGTGAACTTTAATTTTTGTGTTTGTTTCCCTTTTAGAACTACTTGATACTTGGTACCTACTTGCTTTGCATCTAGGAACCACCCATATGTGGGTACTCATATTTAACTTGCCTAAATTTTATGGTTCTGCTTTCATGTCAATCCTAGTTTTGACCCTTATGTTCAAGTCTTATTTTTCAAGAAAGTTCTACTTTTAAACATGTTAAAGGCTAGAGTGTTAATTCTGGTACATACTTGCATCTAGGGATGACCACTGACTTGCTATTTGACCTTTATTCCCAAGAACTAGTGAATTTTTGCCGCACCTGCTGGCATGGTGCGACATAAGCGTCTGTCCATCCGTCTGTGTGTCCGTCCGTCGGTCAACAATTATGCAATCTCTGTGACAGCAACTATAGTTGCTAGAAAACTATAGTTGCTAGAATCATCAAACCTTGCATAATGTTTCTCCTTAACATGCCCAGTCAGCATGCACCTCCACTCTGTGACCTTGACCTATATTTCATGCTCCAGTGACTTTGATAGATTTTGCCTCGACCCTTGCGATCTCAGCAACTATAGTTGCTAGAACCATCAAACCTTGCATAATGTTTTTCCTTGGCATGTCCACTCATCATGCACCTTGACCCGATGACCTTGACCTATATTTCATGCTCCAGTGACTGATAGATCTCACATAGACTCTTGGGATCTCAGCAACTTAAGTTGCTAGAACCATCAACCCTTGCATAATGTTTCTCCTTGACATGCCCACTCATCACACACCATGACCCAGTGATCTTGACCTATATTTCACGCTCCATTGACTTTGCACCCCAGCAGGTGTGACACAGCCTTCTGTGGAATTTCTTGTTATACCAGCAGGCACGACACACACTTCTGTGGAATTCTTCAAGTTTCTTTAACATTTTTTTGGTTGGTTGTATTGTTGCTTTTCATCCTGTTTTTAAACTGTTAGAATAGTTGAAGGTGTATTTTAGGTATCAAAATAATAGGATTTTATCGGAATCTATTTGTAGATGAAGAAATTGACGGTGAATCATTTCTACAGCTTACAAACGAAGACCTAGCCATGATCATCCCCAAGATGGGGCCAAGGGCCAAGTGTCGTAAACTACTAGAAAACTTGAAGGATAAAAGCCTAGCAGAACATATTGTAACAGACATAAACACTGAAGACCCTGAAATTATAAACCTAGAAGAGCTTGAAAAGACAGTGTGTAGTACAGAAGAAAAGGCCAGTATTGAAGAAACGACAACGTCCATTATTGAAGAAAAGACAGTGTCCAATAGAAAAGACGAGACGATGTCCAGTAGACAAGAAAAGACAGTGCCTAGTACTAAGGCCCAGGTCACCCTACAGTTCATGCTAGACAATGCTGGCACTGTATCAAAAGTATCGGACAGGTGAGAGTTCAGCTCTGGTCTTTATTTAGTAAACTGGCCTACACAAGAATACACATCTACTTCTTAATAGCATGATTGGATATAACACGGCTTTGGATATAACATGGATTAAAGGTGGATCCCAAAAATGTCTAGATTGTATAGAAAAATGACCTTAAAAATGGTAATTTTTAGCTCACCAGAGCCGAAGGCTCCGGGGGAGCTTATAGGATAGGTAGTGGTCCGTCGTCGTCTGCGTCAACAATTTCAAACATCTTCTCCTCTGAAACCACTGGGCCGATTGAAGTCAAATTTCATATGGAGCATCTATGGGATGGGGGAAAGAAAGTTTGTTCACAAGGTCCAGGTCACATGACCAAGATGGCCGCCATGCCCATATATGGTAAAAACCCTTCAAAAATCTTCTCCTCTGGAACCAGTGGGCCAATTGTCCTGAAACTTGTTATGTAGCATTAGGGACTCTGGCCCATCAAAGTTTGTTCAAATGATGACCCTCCGATGACCTTGACCTATTTTACGCCAAGGTCAACTTGGTCACATGGACATTTGTATGGGAAAAAGACAAAACTTGAGTATTATCTGGAAACTATTGCAGCCTGTGATCTGAAAATTGGTAGATGCAGTAAGCTAAATGATTGGATGAAACTGCAGGCGATTCAAGGTCCAGGTCATTCCTTGACCTAAGCCCAAGGTCATTCAAAAATGAAAATTAAAACCTGTTTTTTTACAGAAACCATTGGGCCATTCATATGAATGCATTTTATATAGGAACAAGGAAATAAAAAATAATTAATTTGAGTTTGGTCACATAACCAAGATGGCCGCCATGCCCATATATGGTAAAAACCCTTCAAAAGTCTTCTTCTCTGGAACAACTGGGCCAATTGTCATATAACTTGGTATGTAGCACAAGGGACACCTGCGCATCAAAGTTTGTTCAAATGATGACCCACTGATGACCTTGACCTATTTTATGCCAAGGTCAACTTTGTTCACATAGACTTTTGTATGGGAAAAAGTCAAAACTGAGTTTTTTTTTTAAACTATTGCAGCCTGTGATCTGAAACTTGGTAGTTGCAGTAAGCTGAATGATTGGATGAAACTACGGGAGTATTCAAGGTCAAGGTCATTCCTTGACCTTGGTCCAAGTTCATTTAGAAACGAAAATTAAAACATGTTTTCCCATAGAAACCAATGGGCCATTTACAACCAAATTTCATGACTGCAGTTGAGAACAATGAAAAGAAAATGAATTAATTTGAGTTTGGTCACATGACCAAAATGGCCACCATGCCCATATATGGTAAAAACCCTTCAAAAGTCTTCTCCCAAACCAGTGGGCCAATTGCCATAAAACTTGGTATGTAGCATTGAGATATCGGGACTCATCCTATTTTGTGCAAATGATGACCCTCCTGTGAACTTGACATATTTTACTCCGAGGTCAAATTTGGTCTCACAGACTTTTGTATGAACAAAAAGGGCTACTAGGGCAAGATTTTCCCACTTGACCTCTGGTGAGCATAGTGGCCCATGGGCCTCTTGTTTCTATATAATCTGTACTTTTTTGTTTGGATATAACACGGTTGTTAGCTCACCTGAGCCAAAGGCTCATTGGTGAGCTTATCATATGGCCTGTCTAACTGGAGTGATGTGAGTCAGACCACCCATAGACGTCAGCAGTTTTATAAGTTGTGTCTGTATTACTTGGGACGTCATTTCTTTATAGGCTGATGAAAGTTCCTTATTTAGGAAGAAGCGTTTTAAAAGTGGCCTAAAATAAGTGTTAACAGGGATGTAAAACCTCAAAACATAAACATGTATGATATAATAAATCATGCAGATGGAATAACAAACAGTAAATATGTTCTGCAAAAGGGTTATCCTTTGGAAGCAATGAATACACCACAGAACGAAAAATATGGAGTGTACATGTTTTCTGGGCCAGACTAGCTAGTTTCGGCCAATTAGGCCTCATCAGTAACCCTCAGATATTTTAAAAATTCCACAATGGAATCAATGATCCCAAAGGACAAGAAAATATAATCTACACTATGATGTAGGGCAGGGAGACGTTTTACCGCCGCCACACATTCCCACACACCAGCTGTAGTGAAGTTAAATATGTTCTGTAAAAGGGTTATCCTTTGGAAGCAATGAATACACCACAGAACGAAACATGTGGAGTGTACATGTTTTCTGGGCCAGACTAGTTAGTTTCGGCCAATTAGGCCTCATCAGTAACCCTCAGATATTTTAAAAATTCCACAATGGAATCAATGATCCCAAAGGACAAGAAAATATAATCTACACTATGATGTAGGGCAGGGAGACGTTTTACCGCCGCCACACATTCCCACACACCAGCTGTAGTGAAGTTAAATATGTTCTGTAAAAGGGTTATCCTTTGGAAGCAATGAATACACCACAGAACGAAAAATATGGAGTGTACATGTTTTCTGGGCCAGACTAGCTAGTTTCGGCCAATTAGGCCTCATCAGTAACCCTCAGATATTTTAAAAATTCCACAATGGAATCAATGATCCCAAAGGACAAGAAAATATAATCTACACTATGATGTAGGGCAGGGAGACGTTTTACCGCCGCCACACATTCCCACACACCAGCTGTAGTGAAACCCTAATCAGACTGCATATCTAGGAGCAGTCTGATCTGGGTCTACACTGTTTGCATATGAGTGACTCGCATGTAACAACGTACTTGAGATTGCCTTGTCGCGATCTCAACCCTGTCATAGATTCTATTAGTCTAAACACCAACTACTGGTATACAGCCAATTCAAATTATAGTTACATTTCTTTCATATCTTGTAGGTACCAACCTTTGAGAGTAAGGAAAATGAAAGTGTATGAAAGAGACTACCTCAACAGTTTACCATCTCTAAAAAAAGCCTATTTTGAATTTCGAAATGAGGAATCGCTGAAACTTATTCAACTAAAAACACCACAGAATCAGATTGACGGCTTAGTTAATGTAAATTGGAAACTGAATGGAAGAAGACATGCTCTTGAAAAGATATGTAGTACAGAAGTAGACTACAAAACGTGGAAAGATGATCCGTTTTTAGTATATAATAGGCAATACTCAAAGAAACTTATTGAAATTCAAGAAATTGATAGGCAGTGTAAAGAAAAACAGGACGAGCTGACTGATAGGCTGAGAGATGGATTAATAGATCAATCAAGCAAGAGAAACCTGAAGGAGTTAATTTCCTGCATGAAGAAAAAAAGAGATCTGCTTTTAGTAGAAACTGATACAATAGCCAAGAGGTGGGAAGCGAAGATTCGCCAGTGGAAAATAAAAGGCCCTCCAAAGAAAAGAGGGAGAAATCCCAGAACTTCAGTAGTATACCAAAGTGCACGTCAGCTGAAATCAAACCGCCTTCGTTCTTTTGACATGCATGAAAGTTCGGATGAAGTCCAAGAAATATCAGATGCAGAGTCAAACAATAATGACATGTCAGATATAGAGCAAACTTCACAAGAGATCAGAACATCAAGTTTAAATCCAGACACAAAGAAAAGAGGGAGAAAACCCAGAACTTCAGTAGTATACCAAAGTGCACGTCAGCCGAAATCAAACCGACTTCGTTCTTTTGACATGCATGAAAGTTCGGACGACGTCCAAGAAATATCAGATGCAGAGTCATACAATAATGACATGTCAGATACAGAGCAAACTTTACAAGAGATCAGAACATCAAGTTTAAATCCAGACAGGAACATTCAAAGAAAGAGAGCATCTATAAATAGAATAACTTCTGATGACGAGGAAATGCTTGAAGGGCAAACCACACAACAAGTCTCGACACATAGAAATAGTTCAGAGTCAGACATTGAAAGAAAGAATGAATTCAAACGATGAGGAAATGCTCAAAGAGCAAACCACACAACAAGTCTCGACACATAGAAATAGTTCAGAGTCAGACATTGAAAGAAAGATAGAATCTGAAAGAATGAATTCAAACAATGAGGAAATGCTTGAAGGGCAAACCACACAACAAGTCTCGACAAATAGAAATAGTTCAGAGTCAGACATTGAAAGAAAGATAGCATCTGAAAGAATGAATTCAAACGATGAGGAAATGCTCAAAGAGCAAACCACACAACAAGTCTCGACACATAGAAATAGTTCAGAGTCAGACATTGAAAGAAAGATAGAAACTGAAAGAATGAATTCAAACGATGAGGAAATGCTCAAAGAGCAAACCACACAACAAGTCTCGACACATAGAACTAGTTCAGAGTCAGACATTGAAAGAAAGATAGAATCTGAAAGAATGAATTCAAACAATGAGGAAATGCTTGAAGGGCAAACCACACAACAAGTCTCGACAAATTAAAATAGTTCAGAGTCAGACATTGAAAGAAAGATAGAATCTGAAAGAATGAATTCAAACGATGAGGAAATGCTCAAAGAGCAAACCACACAACAAGTCTCGACACATAGAAATAGTTCAGAGTCAGACATTGAAAGAAAGATAGAAACTGAAAGAATGAATTCAAACGATGAGGAAATGCTTGAAGGGCAAACCACACAAGTCTCGACACATAGAAATAGTTCAGAGTCAGACATTGAAAGAAAGATAGCATCTGAAAGAATGAATTCAAACGATGAGGAAATGCTCAAAGAGCAAACCACTCAAGAAATCCGTGTACATAATGGTCGATCGGATGAGGAAGTTGATCATATAAGAAGGCGCTTTTTTGAATGCTGCCGTGATGTATCTAAATCAGACATTGATTCCTATGTTATCATTGTTGAAGAAACCAAAATTATTGGGTATGGAAAATTAAAAAATATTTCACCATTTGCATGTTTGTTTGTTTGTTTGATTTGAGGTTTAACGTCCCCGTCAACACTGTAAAGGTCATTTTGGAGACGTTGCTTCCAATTTTGTGGGACTTTTACCCGACATTGAGATGAAATGACATCTCAAGTCCTGTCGCCCAATGAAACCAATAGGGTTTATTAGCATGGACGGTCCGCCTCGCACCGCGGTTCCTGGACAGGCTACCATTTGCATGTACTGTGTCAGTTGAGCAAGTAATATGTGACACTGAAATCTTACCTCAGCCCCTTGAAATCCCTTCTGAAGTTCCACTTCTAGTAAAAAACGTTAAAAAAGTTGCCTTGTTTACTGCAGATGAAAACATGGTTGTGTTGACATTATCTCAATTAAAATGTGGGGTCACTGGAGAGGAAGCTGGGTCGAGTGCCTGCATGGGGATATGCACACTGATTGTTGAACATTTTTTGAAAAACTCTTTTAGTATTGATATAAATCATATGCAGTGCATAGCAGTGGTTATGGCTGCCTTTATCCAAAAAGGTTGTGCCTTATGGCATGAAAAAGAACTTGGCCCATCTCTTCTTCAAGAGGCTATTATAATTTGTAACTGTCAAATTTTGGTTGAGAAAGAAATCTGGTGGAGGAACAACAACTTGGCAGAGGCAGAAGAAATATACAGGGATCTTTTAACACAGAAAAAAAGGAAAGCTGTAATAATCACATTGAAGCCAAATCAAAGTTTTTGTGTTCTGGTAGATGAAGAAGGCAATCAGTGCCTAATTAATTCACATCTTCACTACATAAATAAAGATCTAGACTTCCATGAAGCTCTGAAATCAGATATGTGTGGTGCTGCATTTGTTGTGTCTGACAACAAGTCATGCCTATTGGGTGGGACATTTTCAACTTATTGCAAACTTACCAAGGCATCAGATGAAGAAGGAGAATTGTCAGTTATAGTGTTAAAAGAGCACTCAAAAAACTAAGTAATGCATGCAGTAGGGATATTAGGCTTGAAAGTTTTAGCTATGAGGATATATATCAATATAAACGACAAGATAAAAACCTGAATACACAACGAGCAGACAGAAGGGCAAACGCCTGTATTAACAGTATGTGGTATATAATGGATGCATGTAAGTTTGAATGGTCAGAGGCAATTGAAAATTTAAAAAGAATTCTTGAAAACAAGAGAAATGCAATTTCAACAAGAGCAGTTGCTTATGGAATAATTAAAGTTGCAGATTTAGTCGAAGAAAAATTGATTATTGAACTATAAAGTGTATGGGACGTGTACAGTAAATCTGTTCAAGAGGAATATAGAAATATGAACATTACAAAGGTCCCAAAACTTAACTATAAAAGCTCAGACGCTAGGGATCTGTTTTGCCGTAAATTGCCAGTCATGATTGTTTATAAGGCAGGTGATTTTGGACCTGAAGCATGTGTCGTCAAAAAACTATGTGGAGTTGAATGGAGTAAGATTATAGAAAATATAGATGATGATGATTTCGTGTTTAACGACGCGTCAACCCTCTTGGTGGGTCATAAGCGTCAGTCGGTTAATGGTTAAACGGCATGAATAATTATGACGATATTAAAAGTAAGAAGTCAGAATGATAATGTATAAAAATCTGAAACAGTTAAATCTTATGAAAAAGACCAATTTCTTTTAAGAATAAAATAATGTTATCAACAGGTACATCTCGAAACAGTTGTTGCAAAGTGTCAGCTTTGAAATATAAAATACGTGAGGGTGAAAAGTCAACAGTCAATTAAGATATGTTTCACAGTGAATGGCTGATCACAACCTACACAAGAAGGTTGATCATCACCATTAAAAATAAAAGAATGAGTAACTCTAGTATGGCCGATGCGCAGTCGTGTTAATACTACGTCCTCTTTTCTGGAAAACTGTGGAGAAGAGCATTTTGTACTAACGACAGGTTTAATGGCATGGAGTTTGTTATTTATTGCACGGTCCCATTCGCCTTGCCATTCCGACAAGATGTATCGGTTGATAAATGGTTTAAAATTATTAAAAGGAATTTTAAAAACAGATGGATCAAGATTGAGCGATTCCTTTGCTTTTTTGTCAGCATATTCATTGCCGACAATGCCAATATGGCTCGGAAGCCAACAAAACAAGATTTGGTGTGTTTTAGAAATTTCATGATGTTTTTCGATCAATTTTTGAATTTGAGGATTTTTAGATGATGAATGGTCTAAAGCCTTAAGCACAGAAAGTGAATCAGAAAATATAATTGCTTTTTGAATTGTTGAAGAACTGATAAAATCTAAAGCTAGGTCTATTGCTTTGGCTTCAGCTGTAAAAATAGATGAACCATCTGGAAGGCGCATGGTTTTGTGCGTATCTTTAGAAACATACGCACAACCAACTTTATCTCCTTCTTTGGAACCATCAGTATAGACTTGCTGGTAATCATTGTAACGTGACTGCAGTACCTGAAAGTTTTGTTTGAGAAGTATTGGATTTGATTCGGATTTTTTTCCATCATGTAAGTCGAACAGAATAGAAGGTTGTTTAATACACCAAGATGGAACTTCGGCGGTTTCATGTTTTTGAATATTTTTAAGGTCGATACCTGAATTTTTCAGCAGTGGTAAAATACGTAATCCAAAAGGTTTGATTGCTGTGGGTTTTGGAAATCTTCCACTGACCGTTCCAAGGCGGCTCTTCTGTGGCGATTTATTTTATGTTGTTGTTTGTTACTTACTGTGTGTATCACTTGTGTCTTTTAGTTTCGGATGACCATATGGCCATTTTGTGGGAAAGTAACTGTCCTTATGGCCTTCCTTTGTTTAGGTTTCCATTATGGTCTGGTCGCTTAATGTTTGTATTTCTTTCCCTTTGGTGTCTTTTATGGGTGGAGTAAGTTAATTGTATCAATTCCTGATCTTTGTTTTACTTCTACTTTGTTTCATACTTATCTACAAATTGAGGTGGAAATGAAATTTTGGATGCCGGGTTAGATGGATTTGCAGCAAGTCTGATAGCATACTGAAGAGAAAGTTTCTCTCTGCGCGAGGTTAAAGATGGTTCACCTGCTTCTACATAAAGGCTTAATACGGGAGAAGTACGGAAGGCTCCCATGGCCAGACGAAGGCCTTGGTGATGGATAGTATCCAAGGATTTTAAATAGGACTTTCTGGCAGAACCATAAATAACAGACCCATAATCTAATTTAGATCTTATTAAAGACCGGTAAAGATGTAATAAAGTATACCGATCTGCTCCCCAACTTGTATGAGCTAAAACTTTCAAAAGATGCAAAGCTTTTAAGCATTTCGCTTTAAGATATTTAATATGTGGAATAAAAGATAACTTTTGATCAAATATGACCCCAAGAAATTTGGCTTCTTCAACAACAGGAATTTGTGATCCGTATAAAAACAGGGAAGGATGTTCGTGTTTCTTCCGTAGTTTACAAAAATGAACACACTGCGTTTTCGACTTGGAGAACTTGAAACCATTTTTATCAGTCCATTCTTCTATTCTTTTTAAATTTTGTTGTAACTTTCTTTCAATTGTTTTCATATTTTTTGAACGGTAACATATACAAAAATCATCAACATACAATGAACAATCAGTTTTGTCGTCCAAACATTGTACAATATTGTTTATTTTGATGTTAAATAGCGTAGTTGAAAGAATACTACCCTGTGGGACACCCTGTCCTTGATCATAGAAATCTGACAGGGTAGACCCCACACGCACCTGAAACATGCGCTCCCCTAAAAAGCTTTCAATAAAACTAGGAAGTTTTCCTCTTAAGCCAATGTTATGTAGATCTTTCAATATTCCATAACGCCATGTTGTATCATATGCTTTCTCCAAGTCGAAAAAGACAGCCACTACGTGTTCTTTGTTAATAAAAGCATCTCGTATAAATGTTTCTAGTCTTATTAAATTGTCATTGGTACTACGTTCCGAACGAAAACCCGATTGATATTCTGAAATGAGGTTGTTGGACTCTAAGTACCAGACTAATCTCTTGTTTATCATTCTCTCCAATGTTTTACACAAACAACTTGTCAAAGCTATCGGACGATAATTTGTAGGTTCTGCATGATCTTTCCCTGGTTTTGGAATTGGTACAACTGTAAAAAAAAAAAAAAAAAAAAAATATGGAGTTTATATGGAGCTTTTGGGCGTTTTCGTCAAAATATTTTGTCGAAATCATAAGTTATGCAAGAACAAAGATCACCCAAGTTTATTTCATTGCATTAACATTTGCCGAATCCCTCGGAAGATATTTGAACATTCGGCCTGGCGGCCTAAAATCCCTATAATAATTTCTGCTTCTGCTCTTTAGACTCACAGAAAATCCTCATAGTTAACTCCTGGGAAGCAATGCTGTTTATACATGTACTTCGTATACATGTACTTCAATGAATACATTGACTCACTCGCCGTCAGTGACATCGAAACAAACAATGGTTCTCTTCAATATGATTGGACGATGGCGACGTTATGGCGTCTATGACGTTGTTCCACTGTCAACACATCGCGAAACCACGCGCATATAACTTTGAACCCTTGAGCCCAACGTTTATATAGTAAAACTGCAGTTTACAGGGGTAAACCTTTTTTTCATATTTCTGCTCTAAAATACAAATTGTGGGTCTAAAATACAAATCGCCTCGATGCGGCGATTCTAACGAGTATTCACAATCTATATTTTGAGCAGATATTAGAAAAATATAACAACATTTCATCTTAAAGTGTTACTTTTTTCGGCGGTAAAGTTTACAATGCATTTTTATAGGCGTGTTTTCG